>CAWUFW010006296.1:1160000-1175851 GCA_963921515.1 Calotriton arnoldi
ACCTTAAATGAAAGGGGAAGGATGTGGCATAACGGCCAAAGCTGCTGACTTTGGAGTTGGGGAATCTGGTTTGTGTCTTGGGGTTGGCTTAACATCCTGTGATTCTGGGCAAATCCCTTGATCTCCCTGTGCCTAAAAAAAAAATACGTATGCATATACATTAAACTGGTGCTCATGTAAAGTGCTCCAGTACGTGCGGGTTGGCAGGAGGAGCGGGTGGGGGTGAAGGAGAGTTTCTGCAGATGCATGTACTCTCTAAGAGTGTCTGTACAATTTTTTTGTGTGAAAAGGTAGTACCTGCAACCAGTGGAAGGCCACAGGAAGCAGTACTTGTTCTATGCTCTCCAGCATGGATCAATACCCGAAGCCCAGGAGGAAGGTGAAGGCGCCAGGAGTAGTTGCTGACCAGTAGGGAGACAGGAAACGAGAGTAACATGAGGGCTAACCAATATTAAGTAAATAAAAGTAATGAGAAGCGCTAAGCCCCTTTTAAGATTTTTTTTCATTACAAGAGATTTTGCAAGTACATCACAAGCGCTGTGCAAGCGAAACCTAAAAATAAAAGGGCACTTGCCAAGCTGTTTTAAAAAGTCGACCATAATTACGAATTTATTGTAGCAACATTGGTTGACATTCTTACAAATTTAGATGAAAAAGATTTTGGACAAAATACATTACAGCACCACATATTCAAATTTAAATAAATACAATTGCAAAAAATGCCTTAATTGTAGCAGTGTGTATATAATTTTTTAAGACTTGCCCTAATTTTTGTTCCATTTAGTATGTATTTCCCAAAGTGAAATACACTGTTACAGTTAAGAACTTATCAATTGGCTCTAGCTACTAAATAGCAAAGAAGCACATTAAAAGATAAAGTCAGAGTGGGTGGCAGTCTCTAATTTATTTGCAAATGTATTGCTAAACTCCATATTAGCAGGAAGCATGTAAAGATAACTATATAACAAGTTATACATGTTACCATAACCACTACATTACCACAATCATTGTTACCACCCTGTCATTGCCACACCACAATTTTCACCACTGCCAGCATTACCACATCATCACCTTTACCACCATCACTAGTACCACCATTATCATCAGCACAATTTCCAACATCACTACCACTATTACCACCAAAATCATTACCATTACAACTCCTGCAAATTTTTTTTTGTTTAAATCGGTTTTTATTTTTTAAATCTGGTTTACAAACATTACCATAGTACAGAGGTTGACATATCCATGCAATTTACAGTAACTAATCCACTGCACTCAAGTCCCTGATTTGCACAATAACAGATGGGTGTTACATGAATATGTAATGAAGTAGATTATAATGTATTCGTATCATTGCGTGTTTCAGTAGTAACATTTGGACATACATTCCGTTTACCTTTACCCTCCCTGTACCTGGTCAGGCTACATGTCCTCCACTCTGTGAAGTTCCTTTGGGAGCTCAAACTTGAGGGAGCTCAAACTGGTTACGCTAACCACGAGTCCACGTTGAACAGTGTCAATAACATTGGGAGGCGGAGGGAAAAGGTAGGGACAAATGAGATCTAAAAGGTTAACAGGGTCCAGCCTCAAGATCCCCTTCCCTCCACTCCCCTCTCTATCTCACCCACCATAATAACATTGTGCATTGTATCAAACCATCATTGATCCGCACATAAGTGTCTTGTGAGGTGAACATATTACTGTTAGCTACCTTCTTCTGTGTTTGCTATTGTGTGGTGTGTCCGCTCTCCACATCTCCCCCATTTGTGACTATGTGCATTCCGGGTCGTCGTGTGCTAGGGGTGGCCCATTTTGGAAGTCTTGCAAGATTGTGTCCCAGTAGGTGGCTTTAGGGATCTTGCAGAGTCCCAGAATGTTTTCCCTACACAGCGCTATACTCTCGGCCTTGGCCCATGTCAGCATTGATTGCCTCCAAGCTATCATGGGAGGAGGTGTTGATACTTTCCACCTCCTAGTGATCAAGAATTTGGAAACCAGTGTTCCTAGATCGATGAAGCGAGTGGTCACCTTGTGTCGTTTACTTCTGCGGAAAAGGCATTAAATGCATACCTCCCTTGTATGTGCCAATTCACGACCTGTGCAGTCAGATAATTGAGTCATGACTCCCTGCCAATATGAGGCAAGGAGCGGGCAGGCCCAAAACATGTGCAAGAGATCAGCACCTAGTGCGTGCCATCTGGAGCAGGTAGCATCTTCCAGGTGGAAGTATCTATTTATTTTGGCAGGAGTAAGGTATGCCCTCTGTGTGACATAATATTGGATGAGGCGAAATCAGGCGTTTCGAGGTACTCGGACGGGACCCTCTATTATCGCAGCCCATCCATTGTCCGTGCAAGGTCAGGCCAGATCCATGTCCCAATGCTGCCTCAGTGACAGGAGTGTCACCACTGTGTGGAGGCGTAAAGAGGCCACAAACCATTTTATGAGGTGCCTCCCGGTCCCCATGACATGTAGGAATTGGATAGTCAGATGTGTCTGTCGTTCCTCTGACATCTCTCCCCATTTGTCGCCCACTGCCATTATCAGTGAGGTGTGAAGTAAGAATTGACATGGGAGTAGGCCCTCTTCGTCCATCAGCGTTTCATACATTATTAAAGTGCCATCAGGGTAAAGATCACCTAATGTCTGTATCCGTGCCAGGCAGTAAGCTCCGCAGGTGTGGTGGTGACTTGGCCTCTCAGCGTGCCCATTAGGGGCAGTGCTGGCGCATACAGGGTAGTGACACGTTATTTATAGGCTTCGCCAATAGCAACGATGTGTGACCCCTAGGAGCAATGGATCCGGCAACCTCTCAGGGTAAAACAGTCGGAGCAGTGCTGGAAGCGCCCAGGCCGGCAAAGAGGTGACAGTATAAGCCAACTGTCTCCCCGCCATCCATCTGGCTACCCATTGCAGCTGGGAGGCAAGGTAATATTGCCAGTGGCGGCTCCTCCACTAAGGCGGAGGAGCATCGTCCCACTGCCTCGGAGCAGGAAAAGAAAGGAAAAAGTAAAATGATAATAACTAATGCCATTATCATTTTATTTTGTTGTCCTGCTGCGGCAGCTTGCGTGAGGGGGCGGGGTGGGGCTGGAGAGCAGGTGAGGAGTGGTACAACCCTCCTAAGTGCGCAATGACTGTTTGTTTGGCCTTCTCGGGCTGCCCAAACCAGTCATGCGCATTTTCCCCCTTCTCCATGCAGGCTGCATTACAGCCTGCATGGAGAACATGCCCACCTCTACAGCCCCTGGCTGAGCGCCGTGTCACGGCGCTCAGACCAATCACAACGCTGCATTGCAACGTTGGGATTGGCTGCGGGAGCCCTGGTGCTTCCTGCTTCTCACATGAAGCCAGGAAGAGGATGCAGGAGATGCGGCGGTGGCCGCCCAGTTGGCCGGCCGGGAGGTAAGTGATTTAAAAAAAAAACATTTTTATAGTGACCCCACCCGCCTCACTGCTGCTCCCAGGCAGCAGCGGCAACTGAATATTGCTCCATGTTGGGGACTGCCAATCCGCCCTGATCAACGCGCAAGTATAGCTTAGTGAGAGCTACGCAACAACAGGTTTTATTCCAAATGAATTCTCTCATGATACTTTCAAATTTACAAAAAAGGGGGCGCAATGTGGAGGGGCAGGTTGGCGAAATAGTACAATAGGCAGGGCAGGATCACCATCTTAAGAAGCACAACTCGTCCCATGACCGAAAGCGGAAGCAAGCGCCAGAACACCATCTGGGAATGAACTGACCCCACCGACCTCAAGAACTACCGTCCCATCTCGCTCCTTCCGTTTCCGGCCAAAGTCATCGAGAAGACCGTCAACAGACAGCTTGCCGCCTTCCTCGAGACGAATGGATCCCTCGACCCCTCGCAGTCCGGGTTTCGGGCCAACCACAGCACCGAGACCGCCCTTATCGCAGCCACCGACGACATCAGAACCCTAACCGACAACGGGGAAACAGCTGCCCTCATCCTCTTGGACCTCTCCGCGGCGTTCGACACCGTCTGCCACCGCACCCTAGTGAAGCGCCTCAGCAACATCGGAATCCGAGAGAAAGCACTGGAATGGATCATCTCGTTCCTCGCCGGAAGAACCCAGAGAGTCCGCCTCCCCCGTTCAGATCCGAAGCCACCGAAGTCATCTGCGGCGTTCCACAAGGATCCTCACTCAGCCCAACCCTCTTCAACGTCTACATGAGCCCCCTCGCAGCCATCGCACGCCGACACAACCTCAACATCATCTCCTACGCCGACGACACCCAGCTGATCCTCTCCCTCACCAACGACCCCACCACCGCCAGAGCCAACCTACACGACGGGATGAGAGACGTCGCCGACTGGATGAGGAACAGCCGCCTTAAACTGAACTCAGACAAGACGGAAGTCCTCATCCTGGGCTCATCACCCTCCGCCTGGGACGACTCCTGGTGGCCCCCGGCCCTGGGCACCGCGCCCAAGCCAACGGACCACGCACGCAACCTGGGCTTCATCCTGGACTCCTCCCTGTCGATGACCAGACAAGTCAACGCCGTCTCATCTTCATGCTTCAACACCCTGCGCATGCTCCGCAAGATCTTCAGATGGATCCCCACTGAAACCAGGAAGACCGTCACCCAGGCACTCGTCACCAGCCGACTGGACTATGGGAACACCCTCTACGCCGGAACCACAGCCAAACTTCAAAAGAGACTCCAGCGCATCCAGAACGCCTCCGCACGACTCATCCTGGACATCCCCCGACACAGCCACATCACCGGACACCTGAAAGACCTGCACTGGCTCCCCGTCAGCAAGAGAATCACGTTCAGACTCCTCACCCACGCACACAAGGCCCTCCACGACCTGGGCCCAAAGTACCTCAACGACCGCATGACCTTCTACACGCCCACACGCCAGCTACGATCAACCAGCCACGCCCTCGCCACCGTACCACGCATCCGCAGAACCACCGCCGGAGGAAGATCCTTCTCCTACCTGGCAGCCAAGACCTGGAACTCCCTCCCCACTCACCTTCGGCGAACCCAGGACCATCTCTCCTTCAGGAAGCAGCTCAAGACCTGGCTGTTCGAGCAGTAACTTACCCCCTCCCCCAGCGCCTTGAGACCCTCCCGGGTGAGTAGCGCGCTCTATAAATGCCGTGATTGATTGATTGAACTGACATTATGGTTCTTCAGAGGTTACCTTCCAGTAGGTCGTTGGTTGATGGTAAATCTTAATTCTCAGATACCTAAACACAGATGGCTGCCACATAACGGGAATGCAGTTGAGTGTGTAAGCGGGGTCAGGGCAGTACGCATTAAGGGGAAACAGGCATGATTTGGCCCAGTTGACCCTTAAGCAAGACCGGTCAGCAAAGTCGCGGAGCGCCTGAGCGGGCGCAGCAGAGTCCATCTGAATGTCCCGGAGATACAGGAGGAGATCATCCGCGTATAACGATATTGTGTGCATCCCATCCCCTAACGGAAAGCCCCAATCCCAGCTGTGTGTTCGAATGACAGCAGCCAATGCCTCCACCGCAACAACTCCCACCAATATTATGAACACTTTAGCCACCACTGCTACCACCACCATGTCCACCACCAGCATCAAATACCACCATCATCACTATTAACACTACCACCATCGCAACCACTTTTACTACCATTGCCATCACCACAATTACTATTAAACACTTTCACCAAAACTATTACCAATATTATTACTGTTACCAGATCCTTACCACTTCCACAGTTACCACAATTATTACTACCAAACATACCACAACCATTATCAGCTTCACCGCAATCAAACACCAACACCATTAAAACCACAACTATCACAACCATGATTACCACTATCAATATTACTATCCCTGTAAGCACAAACCATCATTACAGCAAGTAACACCATCACCAGTGTCAAGGCTGCCACTACCACCACATCACTGCTACTACCACAGTCCAGCACCATCACCTCCATTACTACAACAATGTCTATCACCACTTCGACCATCATGACTACTACCACTTCTATCAAGACTATTACTATAGCCACCATCATCACTACTATCACCACTACAACGACCACTCTCACCACCACTATTACCACTATTGCTACCACTAGCACCCCTACTACCAGCATCGCTATTGCTACCACCATCACCCCTATTACACCACCATAACCACCAATGCGAAGTTCTCATGTGTTTTTGTATGTAAGAGAAAGTTGATGTAAACAAGTGTGTAATAGTCGTCAGTGCTGGTAAAAAAACGGACCTATTGGCTTTGCCAATGCTTGGTTGTTCTGCTTTCACAAGAGTTAAATATTTTTCCCATTTGCAACCACTATGCACATTCTTTTTAATGTTCCTCTCTGAGAATTGCTTGCAAGCATTTAATAATTGTAAATGCAGGAGGCTGGTACTACTCAGGAAACAAAGTTGTTCACATCATCAAGCCGGGCATTCATTCATACGGGTGGTGGAGCCATCACAATAGGTACTTCTCTGAACAAATACCGTGCTCTATCAGCGCCAGCCTGTCACTCATTACAATAACAGAAAACACATTCAAATGGAAGCGATGCCATCTCTATTGAGCTAGGATGCTTGCATTGTCCTCTCTCCTAACCAATAGCAAAGCAAGTCTACAGACCAGACCAATTCTACTCCCTTCTTACTGTATAGCGTGTGCAATATTTTTCCATGCATAGTGCAAGTGTAGTTAGGTCAAGAATAAGAAAAGGTGTGTTGATGGTTAATAGGTTTGCATATTGGATAACAAAATTAAAATACAGTACACATACGCAGAAACTGAGTTCAGAAGCTTGTGTTTACGAAGTCGATACTCGATTTGGAACGTTGAAATGCTATCAATACATTTTACTACCTATGTATTTAGTTAGAAGATCAAAGAAAACGATACATAGCAAAAGTTAAACAATGTTCATACTTAGGATACCTGGTGAACCGCGCCTCAGACACCTAAGCGGCGACTGGGCTGACATGGTTTCAGTGAGCGGTGTCTTACAATGTTTCACCTGTTCTGGGCTCTTTAAGAACCAACTTAAAAAGTAAATACAGTAGTTTCGATTAACAAAGGCAAACAATATATCCCTTTGTTTGGTGCAATTTGTTCTCTTGAAGGACAGAAGACTTGATCGGTCTCGTGTTTTCTGAATAACTTCTTGCTGGACAAATATATATAATTAAAAAAAAATGTACCCTAGAAAATACACTAATCAGTTGTTTGGGGGTGAAGGGGTTCAATAAATGTATAGCACCACAAATGCGGTGTATATTGTACCAACGACACCCGCCCAATGTACACTGTATTCTCTCTCCTACCGTTTCCCTACCCACCTTACTTTAGACGAATAAGAGCCTTAGGCGCAAACTCTAAATGACAAAAGGACATTAACGTCCAAGTAGCAGCGCGTGCCTTTTTAGTAAATTATGGTTGCTTTCCTTTTAAGTCCAATATAATTAATTATTGCCCACGTCTATGTGCACCGTAGGTATACCAGCATCGATAAGAGCTCAAACTAAGGCACTTGTCTGATTTATCAATAGATTTCACTGGGGAAGCATGCCAGTTTACAAAAAAATGCTCTACGCCCGGTGACTTGTGCACACGCTGTCAGCATTTGCTCGAAGGCTTGCAGAAATCCGATCTCTGGAACCTGCCAGGCTGGTCGCAGAAGCCGGAGTCAGCGCCCTGCCGAAGAACGTGGGGACATTCTGGAGGAACCGGCGGTCAACCCGCTCGACAGCGCATACCTTTTTTACCCTCAGGGTTGAGGGATAAGGAACAGCGCAGTTGGAACAATTCACTTTTAAAGAAGAGATTTAACAACAATGCCCCTCATTTCTGAGAAAGTACTGACGCGCGTGGAAATAACGTGATCTGACCAGGACCAGACAGTTATGGTTAATGGAAAACAATCTTAGTCTCACCGTTCCAATGATGACAGTTTAATAATTACATAACACAAGGGTTTCCTCTCATGACGACAACAAAAGCCCCCCTCCCCCATCATCATCTCTCTCGGGAGTCCCCCACTCATCACCAGGTACAACTAAAGAGTTTTCCCCGCTTCACCATACTGAAAAGTCAAGGTCTCCCGCCATTAGCTTTACTGTACGGGTGAGGGGGTGCGCCTATGACAATGGCAGGGGCGTTGCCCCCTCACACACCCCTGACGGTGCACCTGCTGCCAGCGTTGCATGCTGCTACCCTTGCAGGTCTCTTTTTTTTTCCTTGCCTCTCCCACCTCATCACAAAGATGAAACGGGGACACGGGGTCAGGCCGCCCACTCTCACTAGTAGCGGAGGGTAGTATGAGCGGAGGAAGGGTAGTTCACTTCTGCTCGTGCTCACGGGTCGAGGTGCAGACTATGAATGTTTCACAATGTATGGCCTGCTTTCTTATACTCTGATATCATACCCAGATGTAACCAAACGCCGACGAAGTCACCCCACCAGAATTACAGTGCGCAGCCAAATACATATTTTTAAAATAGTTTTTCCAAAAGAAAACAGTGGCAACCAAGTCATCTTTGTAAATATAAAATCATTTGGAAAGAAGTGAATGCACGTGAGCAAGCACATCGATCAGTCTTCTATACTAAAGGGTGCTAGTACGTAAGGGTTGAAGGACAGTCTACGAACGAGGCGTTATCTTGTGCTGTGGTGGAGGGGCTCTTGAGGAGTCAGTTGCTACAAAAGTGGCAAATGGGGGCGGGGGAGTTCTTTTATGTGCATTTCTGAAAGGTCGGAGAACCGAATTAAGGGAAAGAAGACATGGGAGGAAGATTATCTGTGAGAGAGCAGGCCCACTGTATGAGGGCGGGGAGGAGAACTCTCCCCCCCTGAGTGGTGGGGTGGCTCTTTCTGCTCCTGTCATCACATCAGCTGGGTGCAGGCGCTGACATGGACCAAGCCCCAGCACCGAAGCTGACAGGGAAAGTGCCCTGCTAACCCTCCTCTACCCCCGACCCTCTCTGGGCTGATGTTCGTGATGCTGTAGGAGCCTCCTACCGTTTCACTGGCCGCCGCTGCTACCGGCAGGAGGGAGAGCCGCGGGGGAGGCGGGCTGCCTGCTCCTGCCCCCGGATGCCTGCGCCGCTCTGCAGACGCTGTCGGGTACCTCGGTTTTCGGCGGGGGCGCGGGGAGACTCCATGGGAATATAACGGGTCCGGTATAGGTAGTAGATGGCGCAGCACACAGCCCCCGAAGCGGCACCGAGTCTGGCCATACGCCGCACCGACCAAAGGGAGGCGGCACCGGCGCTGCCGCTGTGAATCAGGCGGGTCTCGTAGCCCCTTGAGCCGGGGCAGCTCGGTCGCTGCACCCAGAGCAGCCTCCGCAGAGCTAGCGCCGCCATGGTACTGCAGAGCCGGGCACTGACAGCAGCTGCCGGGGAGGAGATCTCGTGAGAACACGCCGCACCCCTCCCCCGAGCACAGAGTGCATGAGAACATTGTGTATACACAACTACTACCACAGCACAGTCTGCCTCGGATAGACTGGATTGCAATTGCATTTATATAGCGCTTACTAGCTATATTTAACCCACTTACGATCCTTCGTAGGGTAATGTGTTTGTCATATACTACAGCAATCCTGTATGAGCACTCTGCTTAAAACACAGTATTACAACCGACCTCTTCGCATCACAATCGTGCCTGGGGTACACGCACCAGCACTCCTATAGCACGATGCACCTATGTGTTTTAAACTAAAAGCATTTTAGCAAACCGCAGACTGCATGATTGTACAGTACACCATATGCCCCTTCTTCCAAGCACGGTGTATCGGGTAAAGGCGGGCAAGCCAGATATGTCAATGGAAGGATAGAGCCGAGCAAGAGCCTACAAATAAAATGTAATCAGCAGGGGCCTAGCTTCTGTTGGTGCAGCAGGTGCAGTAGCACCGGGGCCCTGAGATGGGAAGTGCCCACTGAACACTGATTATTGCTGTATTTTACAATTCAAGCAGCAGAAGAAGACCATTTCCTTCTTGCACAAGGGCCCATGACACACAGGCTATGCTACTGGTCATGCAACTCCTGATGTTTTTGAGTCAGAGACATAAAGTAACTTGTGGTAAACAGATGTGCAAATAAGGTAGATCGTAGGGGTGGGCGATAAATTCTGCTCCGGAGATCGCAGAGTTTTGCCCACTCCTGCAAAACTCCATCAACTGCCACGTGGCGGAGTATTTTCTCGCACACGGCTTGGCAACATTAAGTTGGGGAGCGTGAGCGAGAATTTGCGTCCCCTAGCGTGATTTCGGGCGCTAGTTCAGCCCCTGGCAAGATTTTCTCAACGCAGGCAGTCTTGACCGTTCACGGTGAGAAAGCCGCCGCTTGAGTAGGGAAGCCACCACTCGAGTAGAAAATCTACTCGAGCGGCATCTAAGAAGCAGTGCAATCTGGCGAGCTGCGTGGTACCATTTGCACTGATTTTGCAGCGCGGAATAAGCTCCTGACATTAAAAATCAGCGTGAGCAGCGCGACATACTGATTTCTGCCGGCTCGCAGACCTCTGCAGAATCTCGCAGAGTTTTTAGGTAACTCCGCGGCGTGAAACTCCGCGAGTTCTGCCCACCCCATGGCAGATATATAGTTTAACAGAGACAGCAGCAGCATAACATAATCAGTAGCTACCTAACATTATTTGCCCAGTAGTAAAATAATAAAGCAGCAACACTATATAACAGCAGATGCACCTTACATAATATAGAAAGCAACCACTGCGTTTTACATACCGTAACATGACAGATATCAGCCACATAATATCATAATATATCAAATACAAAAGGAACATAGCATAACATATAGAGAGGAGTAATATAACATAAGTGGCATATACATATCATAACAAACAGCAGCTGCATAGACATAAAAGAAAGCAACTACATATTACATACAATAAGATAACATGAAATAACATAACAGCAACTACATAAAATAAAGACAACCGCACCATAACATAAAAAAGACAGTAACAATGTAACATAATGTAGACAGCTATAACAGTCAGAATGTACATAACATAGACATCAACTGCATATCATAAAATAACATAACAGCTAGGAGGACGTTGTGTGTCTGCTAATCTTGCTGGTGGTGATAATGCAGAGCTCTTCAGGGGTGCAAATATCAATGTTGCAGCAAGTGCAGTGGTGCCCGGACCAAAGTTTTGTTTTTAAGGTGCCCCGGCACCCCAATACTTTCATTACTTAACCATATAGGGCAATAAAGGGGCCTGTTTTCCATGATTGCATTAGGGCAATTGACACCCTTGCTACACCCGCTGGAGGTCTACTACCCCTGAATAAGAATGAATGGGCAGAGGTGCAGTGTTCAATTCACCTTGATCTCAGCCTCTACCACACCTCCATCCCTGCTTTCTCACTCCGGAAGGCTCACCTGGGGATTAAATGCAAAAAGCCAGCATCAGTGAAAGTGGTGGTGGTTGTTATGGTGGGGAACCAAGGAAATGTCTGGCTTCTGGCACCCTCTTTGAGTTTCCTTCTGTCCTGCCTGCCAGTTCCTTTAAGAATAACAACATTTCCTACCCAGGCCCATTATTGAGCTGACTGGCCTGCCTGCTGGGGTGTCCTGGAGGGAGTAATCCAAAAGTAAAAAGCCCCTGCTAATCATAAAACATACATAGAAACTGTTTTTTAAGCATTCTTCTTCTTGTATTGGACAACTTTATATCCAACTTGTTTACTTTTTTTGTTATCTTAATAGTAAAAGATAAACTTTGGGATCTGGTTTAAAGGCTACAAAACTGTACCTGCATATCTGTTTCAAAGGTAACACAGCCTTTCAAATTTTTACCCCAGTGGCATCTCTAGAAGTTGATTTTAAGGGTGGGCGGGGGGCACACTATGGGACTCAGATAAAACTCTGACTTTGTATGCATGTGTTAGAAATCGGGTCTCTAGTTGGCAGAGGTATGCACCCTGTCCAAGTAGGGACAGCAATTCTAGTCAGCCTGTGCTCACCCTCTAGTAGCTTGACACAGAGCCGTCAGGCTTAACTTAAGAGGCAACGTGTAACGTAGTTGTGTATACATTGATACAGTAAAACAGTGAAACACCACAAAAAAGACTTCACAATGAGGTATGAAAATAGTATATCTCTTACTCTTTAAAACAAGATAAAAATGATAAAAATCCAATTAAAGCATCTCAAGTTATGAATACTTCAAAAATGTACAATGCTGAAAGAGCCTTGCGCTTTCAGTAGGTTCTTTAAGGTTAAAGAAAGGTTGGCCCAGCACTCAAATAAGTGACATATAAATGATGATTTATAATAAATCATATTAATAAAAAAAGCAGTCCAACAAGGTCTTCCCAATCAAAGAAAAAGTACTGGAAGAATTTGATTGTAGATGCAAAAATTCTTTTATTCTTTATTGATATGCAAATTCATAAAATTCATGATTGCCGACGCGTTTCGTCCTCATGCGGACTTCTTCAGGGCTTGCTGTCGTAAACAATTTCTTAAGAAGCAATGTTTAAAATGCAGTCAAGTCAAATTTGCAAGGCAAGTCATTGTCATTCGGTTCAAACAATTATGTGAATCATCTGATGTTCCTAAACTTGGAAGGACCTGATTAGCACATACAGTCCTCTATTGGCCAGTAATCTGGGAAATGTATCTCCCGAGCTTCTACGCGATCGTCTGGTTCCAAAAAAAGAACCAGACGATCGCAGAAGTTTCTGGAATTTTCACATTTATTTTGAAACTGGCACTCACGTCGCGGTAAGCTCACTGCGTTTGATTAAACAAAAGGGTGATAGTGACTTAATGTCACGGGCGTAGATGGGTAAACCGATACTGTGATATGAGGGGTCCTAATGGGAGGCACTCATGAGTCCCGCAAGGATCTGAACGTAAAACATATAGCCCCAGTATATTATTATTAACTAAGACATTAGGCTAGCAACACAATGGGTTTGCATAGTATTCACCGGTGTAGCATACGGGGAGAAAAGCAAATGAATTCAAGTTTATATATGCTGTTTGAGTGTATTATTCATCCTGATGGCAGTACCGATGAATTTTTTAATCTTTTATTGTAGATACCCCTGACGAAGGGAACATGGCTTCACGAAATGCATTGGGTCATTTTATATTAAAGACGTGAGATATGGAATCATATGGTGTCCTTATGCTGTTTGAGTGTATTATTCATGCTGATGGCAGTACCAATGAATTTTTTAATCTTTTATTGTAGATACCCCTTTATAATAAAGACGTGAGATATGGAATAATATGGTGTCCTTTTGCGTTTATGTGAAAATTCCAGCATGGTTGAAGAATGAATAAAATGAATCGAAGTGAACATGGAATAAAAGGAAAAATGACAAAAAGATAAGGAGTAAGCATGGATGAACAAGAAGATAAATTGGAGAAATTTAATTGATTTGATTCATTCAGTCCCTATAATGGCTGTGCAGTTTGATTGGAACCTTAGCTGGTTCCTACGTGTTCGTTGATACTGCAGCGCAGTTGGGCGGAGCGCGGAGCAAATATGCACGCCTTGAGAGTTCTGAAGCGGTCAAGCAAGCTAAGCATTGAGTACGCAGGTGTGCAGTTCACCACCCCTTTGTTGACATTGAATGCTTTTTCCGCCTACCTCGGTGAACCTGCACCCTTGATTTAACACGGACTGTGAAGTTTTAAGAAAAGCATGAATGAAAAATTGGAAAGAAAAACCATGTGAACTGATATAAAATAATCATAAAGTGTTGGACACTTAAGACTGCCATCAGCATTTTATAACGAGAGATTAATACGTTTGTTTTACTGCAAGTAAATTAATTGACACTAATCGATCTAATGTATGATGGTGTAATTTGAATTAGTTCATATAACCGATGGTAGAGAATTACTTAGACCTTTTTACCACTGATTATGTCGTTATTAATTAGCATTAGTAGTCGGATCTTAAACATGCAGTAGAGATGCACCTTGGGACACGTAGTGTTTTGGATGAATAGAGGGGTGTATGTTGTAAAGCTTATCAGGTGAAGTCCGTCATTGAATGTAGTGATATCTGCACGTGACAGATCACTTGCGGAAAAGGAGGAGCGTCTAACAATCAAGTAGGGTTAGAATAGTGTATGCAGTTCGGGCTGCGACACGCCATTGAGCAGTAATCACGAGGACGTGGTATGCACTTCAGTTTGGAGAGTGCGCCGAGAGAGATGGGAATCCTGGTCTTTTATTTTGAAACTGGTACTCACGTCGCGGTAAGCTCACTGCGTTTGATTAAACAAAAGGGTGATAGTGACTTAATGTCACGGGCGTAGGTGGGTAAACCGATACTGTGATATGAGGGGTCCTAATGGGAGGCACTCGTGAGTCCGCAAGGATCTGAACGTAAAACATATAGCCCCAGTATATTATTATTAACTAAGACATTAGGCTAGCAACACGATGGGTTTGCATAGTATTCACCGGTGTAGCATACGGGGAGAAAAGCAAATGAATTCAAGTTTATATATGCTGTTTGAGTGTATTATTCATGCTGATGGCAGTACCGATGAATTTTTAATCTTTTATTGTAGATACCCCTGACGAAGGGAACATGGCTTTCCGAAATGCATTGGGCCATTTTATATTAAAGACGTGAGATATGGAATCATATGGTGTCCTTTTGCGTTTATGTGAAAATTCCAGCATGGTTGAAGAATGAATAAAATGAATCGAAGTGAACATGGAATAAAAGGAAAAATGACAAAAAGATAAGGAGTAAGCATGGATGAACGAGAAGATAAATTTGAGAAATTTAATTGATTTGATTCATTCAGTCCCTATAATGGCTATGCAGTTTGATTGGAACCTTAGCCGGTTCCTACGTGTTCGTTGATACTGCAGCGCAGTTGGGCGGAGCGCGGAGCAAATATGCACGCCTTGAGAGTTCTGAAGCGGTAAAGCAAGCTAAGCATTGAGTACGCAGGTGTGCAGTTCACCACCCCTTTGTTGACATTGAATGCTTTTTCCGCCTACCTCGGTGAACCTGCACCCTTGATTTAACACGGACTGTGAAGTTTTAAGAAAAGCATGAATGAAAAATTGGAAAGAAAAACCATGTGAACTGATATAAAATAATCATAAAGTGTTGGACACTTAAGACTGCCATCAGCATTTTATAACGAGAGATTAATACGTTTGTTTTACTGCAAGTAAATTAATTGACACTAATCGATCTAATGTATGATGGTGTAATTTGAATTAGTTCATATAACCGATGGTAGAGAATTACTTAGACCTTTTTACCACTGATTATGTCGTTATTAATTAGCAATAGTAGTCGGATCTTAAACATGCAGTAGAGATGCACCTTGGGACACGTAGTGTTTTGGATGAATAGAGGGGTGTATGTTGTAAAGCTTATCAGTTGAAGTCCGTCATTGAATGTAGTGATATCTGCACGTGACAGATCACTTGCGGAAAAGGAGGAGCGTCTAACAATCAAGTAGGGTTAGAATAGTGTATGCAGTTCGGGCTGCGACACGCCATTGAGCAGTAATCACGAGGACGTGGTATGCACTTCAGTTTGGAGAGTGCGCCGAGAGAGATGGGAATCCTGGTCTTTTATTTTGAAACTGATACTCACGTCGCGGTAAGCTCACTGCGTTTGATTAAACAAAGGGTGATAGTGACTTAATGTCACGGGCATAGGTGGGTAAACCGATACTGTGATATGAGGGGTCCTAATGGGAGGCACTCGTGAGTCCCGCAAGGATCTGAACGTAAAACATATAGCCCCAGTATATTATTATTAACTAAGACATTAGGCTGAGGGGCGGAGCTTGCCACGGCTCAAGATGGCCGCTTGAACC